>OY882872.1:43101589-43123391 GCA_963693515.1 Pipistrellus nathusii | reverse complement strand
GGGAGCTCCGTCGGTGAGAGCATCGTCCCGATACAACAAGGTAGTGGGTTCAATCCCTGGTCAGGGCACATTCAAGAAGCAACCAATGGATGCATAAATAAATGGAGCAGCAAATCCGTGTTTCTCTCTCCCCTGCTCCTCTTGCTCTCTCTAAAATAAATAAACAAGCCAAAAAAAAAAAACGGTGAGGATCAGTGGATAGAGCGCTGGCCTGCGGACTGAAAGGTCCCAGGTTCGATTCCAGTCAAAGGCATGTACCTTGGTTGCGGGCACATCCCCAGTGGGGAGCGTGCAGGAGGCAGCTGGTCGAGGATTCTCTCTCATTGATGTTTCTAGCTCTCTTCCTCTCTGTAAAGAAAAAAAAAAATCAATAAAATATATTTTTTTTCAAAAAAGATGTTTCTAACTCTATCCTTTTCCCTTCCTCTTTGTAAAAAAATCAATAAAATATATTTTAAAAAATAAAAAATAAATCCCACCATCGCTAGAAAAACAGTTGGTCTGGGGGGCTCTGTCCATGGCTGGTGACCAGTTATTGGCCTCTGGGCGAGCTTAGCCACCCCGCATGGTGGCACCCCCACTCACTTCCTTGAAGGCGTCTCTCAGCTCCTGGAGGCCGATCATGCCCGCCGTCTCTGCGAGCAGCTTGGGGGCCATCAGCTCCATAAAGTCCTCAAAGGCCACCCGGCCGCCCCCTGGGGAGGGAGAGGCGGGCGGTGAGGTCCCCATACCCACCCCCCACCCCCCACTGCCCTCTGTGCCCTTCCGTCTGTCCGAGCCATAAGCCTTGTCTGGAAGCTCTGCCCTCTGACCTCTCTCAGCCAACGCAAGCCCCCGGGACACTGATCCGAACAGGGTGGAGGGTGTGGAGTGGGGGGCGGGAGCGGGGAGCTGACTGTTCATGAGGCTGGAATAAACCTCCTCATTGCTCCACATCCACGCCCCCTCATCGGTAGAAGGAGCGTGTGAGTTCAATGAGCACCAAAGTCTCTCCCAGATGTGAACGCTTCCATGTCCTCAAATTCAACCCTGTTCACTCAGTGACCTGCCCAGAGGCGAACCCAGCTTCCCTCCCCAGATCAGCGCTAGTTACTGTCTGAAAAGAAAAAAATAAAGAAAGAAACATCCTTTTTGCAACACTATTCATCGACACTAGCTCCAAGCCCAATTTTGTTTCCAGCATCAAAAGCAGTTCTAGCCGAAACCGGTTTGGCTCAGTGGATAGAGCGACGGCCTGCGGACACCAGGGTCCCAGGTTCGATTCCGGTCAAGGGCATGTACCTTGGTTGTGGGCACATCCCCAGTGGGGGGTGTGCAGGAGGCAGCTGATAGATGATTCTTATCAATGTTTCTAAGTCTCTATCCTTCTCTCTTCCTCTCTGTAAAAAACCAATAAAATATATATTAAAAAATAAAATAAAATAAAATGAATTTTTAAAAAAAGCAGTTCTAATCTTGCCTGATCCTGTGTGGCTCAGTGATTGAGCATTGACTTATGAACTAGGAGGTCACAGTTCAATTCCCGGTCAAGGGCACATGCTCAGGTTGCTGGCTCAATCCCCAGTGTGGGGTGTGCAGGAGGTGGCTGGTCAATGATTCTCTCTCATCATTGATATTTCTATCTCTCTCTCCCTCATCCTGCCTCTCTGAAATCAATATATATATATATATATATATATATATATATATATATATATTATTATTATTTTTTTTTTAAAGCAGTTCCAATCTGGTGCTCCCTTGATGAATCTTGGTGGTGACAGTAATAACCGAGATTTAATAAGCATTTGCTGGAAGCTAAGCCTTTACCTGCATTAGCATCTTTATCCCTTCCTACCCACAGCCTCATAAAGTAAGGAGTGATATCATCTTCACTCAACAGATGGGGAAACTGAAGGAAAAAAAATGTTGAGAGTTCCGGGCCTTACCTCCACTTTTCAAAATGACCACGTTAGTAACTAACAGACTGGGACTCGAATCCAAATCTACCCCTAAGAGCCACCATTTTCACCACGTCAATGCTGCCTCCCTAAGAGCAGTCCCTCTGATCCTCCTCCCTCTCTCCAACTGCTCTCAGCTTCTCTCTCCTTCCCCGCTACCCCCTGAGCCCTCCCCTGGCCCCGGGAGCCGCTCCCATCCCCAGCCTCACGGTTCATGCGCATTTGCTGGCCCAGCTCAGCCAGCTCCATCTCCGTGGGCATGTAGCCCATGGTCCTCATGAGGTTTCCCAGGTCCTTACAGGAGATGAACCCGTCTCGGTCCTTGTCGAACTCCAGAAACGCCTCTCGGAGCTCTGGAAGGGAAGAGGGACAACTTTGGAGGAACTCGAAGCCACCAGGGAGGCACAGGCTAGAGACTCCTCAAAGGAGGACACGTTTTTATTTATTTACTTTTAATATATTTTATTGATTTTTCCACCGAGTGGAAGGAAGAGGGATAGAGAGCTAGACACATCGACCAGCTGCCTCCTGCACACCCACTACTGGGGATGTGCCCGCAACCAAGGTACATGCCCTTGACGGGAATCGAACCTTGGACCTTTCAGTCCACCGGCCGGCGCTCTACCCACTGAGCCAAACCGGTTTCGGCGAGAACATGTTTTTAAAAGCCAGTATTTTTCAAGAAGGAGTGATGCATGAGATGTGTTAGCAAGAGGCCACCAAACGGTGGCCAAGAACTCCTCCCCCGTCTTGGGCGAAGCTATGGGAGAGTTCAAAACCATCAAAACAAGAACCAATGCCCTCGCCGGTTTGGCTTGGTGGATGGAGTGTTGGTCTGCAGACCGAAGGGTCCCAGGTTCAATTCCAGTCAAGGGCACATGCCTGGTTGCAGGCTCCATCCCCGGTGAGGTGCATGCAGGAGGCAGCCAATCAATGATTCTCTCATCATTGACATTTCTAACTCTCTCTCCCTCTCCCTTCCTCTCTGTAAAAAAAATCAATAAAAGATATTTAATTAAAAAAGAAGAAGAAGAAGAACCAATAATTTTCTATTCATTCTAAAACTCATGTGTCCCCCCTGGGTCTCTGAGACACCCGGGGATGGGGATGCCTTCTAAACATCTGGGGGGACCTCACCGCCATGAGAAAGGGTTCCACAAAATCACCGCTGAGTGGCAGGAGCGCAATGCGAACTTTTCAGGTGAGGGGACGGACACTGAACGGCACGAAGGGACGGAGAGCAGGCAAGGGGGTGGATGGGGATGGGGGGCATTTGGGGGGCAGGTGTTACCTTCGATCTCGTCTTGTCCGAGGGGCCGTTCCTGGAGGGGAAGCCAGGGAGATGGAAATGGGAAAGAGGGTCAGGGACCCAGCATTCAATTCTGCAAACAGGTTGCCCACGTTCCCCCAAGCAATTCTCCCCGCCCCTTCCTGTCTCTCCTCCAGTCCCCGCTCCTTCCACCCTCTCCTCTTCCTCCTCCTGCCCCCCAACTCCCGGTCCACAGCCATGGCCCTCCTCCTCACCCTCTTCCTCACCTCCTCCTCACCCTCCTCTTCATCCTTCTCCCATCCTTGAATCTTTTTTTTTAAACAATTTTAAAAATATATTTTATTGATTTTTTTACAGAGAGGAATGAAGAGAGATAGAGAGCTAGAAACACTGACCAGCTGCCTCCTGCACACTCCCACCAGGGATGCGCCCCCAACCAAGGTACATGCCCTTGACCGGAATCAAACCTGGGACCCTTCAGTCCACAAGCCAATGCTCTATCCACTGAGCCAAACCGGTTTTGGCCCATCCTTAAATCTTGATCTCTCTCCCTCAGCCTTACCCAAAGAGACAGCCATCCCATTGTGCCGGCCATTGAATCCAACCCCCCTCCTTCTCCAGATGAAGAAGGTGAGCTTGCCGAAACCAGTTTGGCTCAGTGGATAGAGCGTCGGCCTGCGGACTGAAGGGTCCCAGGTTCGATCCCGGTCAAGGGCATGTACTTTGGTTGCGGGCACATCCCCAGTAGGGGGTGTGCAGGAGGCAGCTGGTCGATGTTTCTCTCTCATCGATATTTTTAGCTCTCTCTCCCTCTCCCTTCCTCTCTGTAAGAAATCAGTAAAATATATATATTTTTTAAAAGATGCATCTCATCTGGGGGAGATAAGAGATCAACTGAAGGACTAGTATACATGCATATAAGTACAACCAATGGACACAAAACTCTGAGGAGGAAGGGTAGGTACAGGAGGGGGGGCACTGGTACATGTACAAAAATAATAATTTAATAAAAAAATATATTTAAAAAAAAAGGTGCGTCTCACAGTCACGGCGAGTGTGCTCTGATGGCTGACTCTGCCGGGCAGCTGCCACACTCGCTTCCTTTAACCCTCTGCACCGCTCTGCGAGGTCAGCCCAGAGACCATTCCTGTCTCATGGAGCCTGCCCCAGGTCACGCCGCTCTGGCTGCAGTGCGCATTGAGAGGTGGATTCATGGCTCCCGGCTCCCAGGTCGGAATTCTTTCCAGGACAGAATTTCTGGTCCTTTCTCCCGAGAGTTAGAATCGCTTTGTGGGGGACCAGTGTCCAGGGGTGGCCAGGAGGAATGGCCAGTGCCAGCAGGACCGATTCCTAAAGCCTGTAAGAATCCCCATTCGTTCCTGCTGCCACCCCTCCTGGGCATGCCTGCAGGGCCAGGCTTGGCTAGGAGGCCCTCCACTGGGAAACACCTCCCCGCTCCGTCTCTTTCACCCTTTTCCCCTTGTCCTCGGAGCCTTGCCCCAGCCCCTCCCCCCAGGTCCCCGCCCTCGCTCTGTTGTTACTATTAGACTTGCTGACACATTGGTGCACAGGCTGGGCCCCTCAGCCTGGCCTGCGCCCTCTCGCAGTCCCTCTGGGGATGTCGAACTGCCAGTATTGGGGCCAGGCCAACGGGGATCGGACCAAAACCGGCAGTGAGGCATCCCCCGAGGGACTTCATTATAGTGCATGAAGCGGCAGGTGGCCGGGAAAGAGCCCACGTCCGGCCCCACTGCGCCTGCTGCCTCCGCTCGGCAGCGGTGCCGTGGGGGCGGGAGAGGCTCGCACCACAGCTGCACTTGCCAGGGGGTGTCTGGCTCCCCGACGGTCAGCTGAGCGGCACTCCCACTGGGGAGCGCACTGGCCACCAGGGGGAAGCTCCTGCATTGAGCGTCTGCCCCCTGGCGGTCAGTGTGCTTCATAGCAACCGGTCAACCCAGTCGTTTGGTTGTCCCCTCATCTAGTCACTTAGGCTTTTATATACATAGACCAGTCACTTAGGCTTTTATAGACTAGTCACCTAGGCTTTTATATATATATATATATATAGATTGCTTTTATATACATAGGCTTTTATATATAATATATAGATGTAGAGCCTAACAAAAAGTGCCCATTGGAACAAACACACCCGGCCCTGCCACTCAGTGATTGCATAAGCTTAAAGCAAATGATTTCATGCCTCAGCCTCAGGCTCCTCATCTGTAAAATGGGAATGAAAGTCTTACCGACCTCAGGAGCCGTTCTGAGGACTCAGTGGCATCAGCAGGGAAAATGGTTGTTGTCCTGATGCTGACATCTTCCCAGTCCCCCTTCCATTTTCCTCACCCCCTTCCCCTCCCCTTTGGCTCGCACCCATTTGCTGCTCCCTGGAGCCTCCTCTCCTCAGCTCACGCTCCCCGCCTGCTCCCTGTTCCACCTCCCGGGCTGCCCCACCGGCCATCCCTCCCGTGGCCCCCGCCTCACCCGCTGCTTCTCTGCGATGCCTTTTCTCAGGAAGATGCAGGCGGGGCCCACGGGGAGCTGCATGGCGGGCGGGGCGGAGCTCACAGGCTCCAGGCTCAGGACGGCTCCCTTCCTCCCGGCCCCCTCGGTGGCTCAGCCTCCGTGTCTTCTCTGTCACTTCTCGGCCTCTCCCAGCCTCTCCGGGTGCCCTGGTCCCAGAGCTGTGGCAGCTGGGGCGGAAGGCTCCTCTGGGTGGGGAGGGATCAGAGCGCCCCTGCCTCCCTCCCCATCTGGCTGGGGGGAGATGGAGGCACAGCTGGTCTCGGGCTCTGACCTTTTATCCCGGAATGGAATTAGAGTTTAGAAAGGTGGGGATTAGAGCAGAGGGCACCCGTTCATTAGGTGTCTCAGCGAGGGTGGCGTCACGCCCAGCCCGGCCCCTGGTGGCCTCTGGGCATGTGCAGACGGAGAGGACTTCGCCCAGGGGTGACCTTGCACAGCTTGCTGGGTGCCCAGCCCTGGGCCAAGGGCGTTGCGTCCCTGGTGCCATTGGATCCTCAGAACGGCTCTGAGGCTGGTCACATGTTCCCATTTTACAGATGGGGGAACAGGGGCTGAGTCACGGAGTCACTTGCTTTTAGGCGTATGCGATCTGAAAGGGGCAGGGCCGGGTCTGCTGGAGTCCAACGGGCATCCTCTGTCACGCCCCGAGGAGCTTCTGTGTGAGTCCGGAACGTGCCCCGGCCAGCAGGGAGGAGGCCTGCACAGCGGTGATGAGGTTGCTGTTTGCCAAAACCGGTTTGGCTCAGTGACTAGAGCGTTGGCCTGCAGACTGAAGGGTCCCAGGTTCGATTCCGGTCGGGGGCATGTGCCTTGGTTGCGGGCAGGTCCCTGGTGGGGAGGCGGGGGGGAGTGCAGGAGGGAGCTTATCGATGTTTCTCTTTCACTGATGTTTCTAACTCTATCCCTCTCTTCCTCTCTGTAAGAAGTCAATAAAATATACTTTGAAAAGAGAGGTTGGTGTTTGCTCTTCCCATGCTCATGTCCTCGCTTCCTTTCTGAATAACTTGGGAATGGGGGTGGGGGTCGGGGGAGGGATGGAGAAGGCGGGCATCTAGCTGGTGCAGGGGTCACGGTGCGATGTCATGGGATCAGAGCCCGAGGCCAGGAGGGTCGGGAGAGAAGTGAGGGCCATCCCTGTGGGGAGCCAGAGGTCAAACAGGGCCTGGAGTGAGGGCGGGGTCCCCACAGAGGGGCAGCGGGCCTGAGCGGCCGGGCCTGGGAAGGGGAGGGTGGGCCTGCAGGAGCAGCCTTCGTGGGACCCGGAGCCTGGGCCCTCCGAGGAGGGCGTCTACGCAGGTGCCATCGCCCAGCCTAGTGGGAAGGGGGTCCCCAGTGCGTCCACTCGTGGGGGTGGCATGGTGCCGTCTGCTACAGGCTGGTCGGCGTGAGAAAGATGTCCCCACAGAGGCGGGCGGCGATGGGGACGGGAGACCGGTCACACGTGTGGATTCCGTGAAGGCTAACGGAGGCCCGGCTCCTCCCGGCTGGAAAAGGGCCTTGTTCAGACAGAAAGGGGGCGAGGAGGAGCCCTGGGGTGCGGGGCGGGAGCTGGGACACTGGTGTGTCGTCACGGATTCCACAGCCGACGCTGAGCATGAATGTGTGTCCTCAGCTCCCAGAGGGGGAGCACCGCACCCGGTTAGTGAGGGAGCACCTCTCGCACCCAGATCTGGGCTTCTAAATGGCACCCTCCACCACGGGAAGCCAGCTCCTGGGAGACACGGCCCGTGTCACGGGGCAAATCGAAAATCAAAATAAACAACTAATTATATTAGATAACACAGGAAACTGGGAGACCACAGAGATTTTTTTCATATATATATTTTTTATTGATTTTTTACAGAGAGGAAGGGAGAGAGAGTTGGAAACATTGGTGAGAGTTATCAATCAGCTGCTTCTTGCACACCCCCTACTGGGGATGTGCCCGCAACCAAGGTACATGCCTTTGACTGGAATCGAACCCAGAACTATCTACGGAGGAAAAACCGGATTTGGCATATTTTTTTAAAGTACATTTTTATTTCTTTCACACAGAGAGAGAGAGAGAGAAGCACCAATGATGAGAAAGAATCATCCATCGGCTGCCTCCTGCAGGCCCCCCACTGGGAATCAAGTCCATAGCCCAAGGCATGTGCCCTGATCGGGAATCCAACCATGACCTCCTAGTTCACAGGTCAACACTCAACCACTGAGCCACCCTGGCTGGGCCACACAGATTTTTTTTAAAAAAAGATCAGTGGAGCCAAAACCGGTTTGGCTCAGTGGATAGAGCGTCAGTCTGCGGACTGAAGGGTCCCGGGTTCGATTCTGGTCAAGGGCATGTGCATTGGTTGCAGGCACATCCCCGGTGAGGGGCGTGCAGGAGAAGGCTGACTGATGTTTCTCTCTCATTGATGTTTCTAACTCTCTATACCTCTCTCTTCCTCTCTGTAAAAACTCAATAAAATATATTTAAAGGAAAAAAAAAATCGGTGGAATCCTAGCTGGTTTGGCTCAGTGGATAGTGTCAACCTGCGGACTGAAGTGTCTCAGGTTGGATTCCGGTCAAGGGCACATGCCCACATTGTGGGCTTGATCCCCTGTGCGGTGTGTGCGGGAGGCAGCCAATCAATGATTCTCTCTCATCATTGATGTTTCTCTGAAATCAATAAAAATATTTTTTTTAAAAGATCACTGGAAAGTGACAATATTTACATAGCTCAACGCCTCCTCACAAAATACTAATGTCGAAGGGGAGCTGTTTTTTAGAAGGGAAACCAGGCAGACACCATCTTAATCAAAGGATTATAATGAACATCACCAGTCATGTGTCAAATAGAGATTACGCACTTCAATTCATATGCATAATGAGCTATTGCTCCTGCCAACCTCCCAGAGCCCAGCTCCCAGCAACCTCTCCCCTTGAATGTTTCAATGGTTTTTATAAGGAACGTGGTTTCACCAGGGGACGATGGTCTCTGCTCCCTCCGACGCCAGGCTCACCCTTCAGTGTCTTATACTCCATCTCTTCAGTGTCAGCACCATCTCTTTCCCCCAGACCTGCCAGCTCCATGCCTGGGCATAAGGCACCAACTCCTCTTAGGGGCACACAAGGCCCGCTAAGGTGACCAGACATCACGATGTTTAACAATTTGTCCCACGTCCCACGACGTTTTAAAACAGTCCCGATTTTTTTTTTTTTTTAAATCGGGACTGTTTTAAAATGACGCGGGACAAATGTTACAAATCGGGACTGTCCCGCCAAAAGCAGGACGTCTGGTCACCTTCCTCTCGGGAGACACTAGTCAGTGGCAATGCACACAGGGGCTCCTGCCCACGGCCTGGACCAGATCCCGGTCCCGTTTCCTGGACAGTGGACCGAGGGAAGGGACCTCCCATTCCTGTGCCTCAGTGTCCTGTCTGTGAACTGGGATAATGAGAGTCCCGACCTGGTGGGGCAGGTGAGGGTGTTTGGTGAGAGGATGCCCCTGCCCAGCCCTGGCAGAAGGACATGGCAGCCGGGGCTGCTCGGGACGGGTGTTCCCAGAGGCCTGCGGGGTGTAGGGAGGGAGACCCCGGGGCTCACCTAAAGGAACCGTGGGCTCCGCAGAGCAAGACGGACACCGGGACCCCCAGGCACCATGTCTGACGCCCCATCACATATTACTGCCTTAAGCATTTCATGGAGCGTGATGACCATGGGTGCATACTGGTCCTTTAAGACTGAGCTCTCAGGAACTCTTAGCTGAGACACAAAAGCCATTTTATTGGAGGTAATCGCCGCCCCAGCAGCAGCTGCCCTGGGTTCGCTGGTTCAGGACTCCCCATGGTGTGCACAGGCGAGGCGGGGAGGGAAGGGCTGGCTCCTTTTCAATCAGACTGAACGCCAGGCGTCATGCTGGGGCCGGGCTATTGGGATCAGCAAGACACAGACAGCCGCTGCCTGCCCACCGGTCAGTCCGAGGGCTGTGTGAGGACGGAGGCCAGGCCTCACTCCAGGGGTGCGAGGCAGAGCTGGGTCTCCCACGTCACTGTAACTTCCCGTTTCCCTCAGGAGGGGGTCCATCCCCGAAAGGTGTGGGCCCAGAGCCAGCGGAGTCAGGCCCGGGTGCCAGCACACCCACCGCAGCCCTGGGCGAGCCCCTCCCCCCCTGTGCTTCCCTGTCCTCTGGGCAGTGGCCCCAGGGTAGGTGGCTGGGAGGTTAAATGAGTTTCTAAGGTTGAAACTACCACTGTCCAATGCAATAGCCACTAACCACATGGAGCTGCTTAAGTGAAATTTAATGAAAAAGAAATAGAGCCCAGCCAGTGTGGCTCAGTGGCTGAGCACTGACCCAGGAACCAAGAGATCAGCAGTTCGATTCCTGGTCAGGGCACATGCCTCCATGTCAGGCTTGATATCCAGCAGGGGGCTTGAAGAAGGCAGCCTATCGATGTTTCTCTCTCATTCATGATCCTCTCTATCCCTCTCTCTTCCTCTCTCTAAATATCAATAAAAACATCCTATAGAATAAAAGGCTAATATGCAAATTGGCCAAATGACAGGACTGGTTGCTGTGACGCCCACTGACCACCAGGGGCAGATGCTCAACGCAGGAGCTGCCCAGGTGGTCACAGGGGAGCGCTGCTTAGCCAGAAGCCGGGCTCACAGCCAGCGAGCACAGTGGCAGGAGGCTATCCCCCCAAGGGTGCTCAGACTGCCAGAGGGTGCAGGCTGGCCTGAGGGACTGCCCCCTGCCCTCCCCACCCAGTGCACAATTTTCATGTACCAGGCCTCCAGTATTTTAATATACAAGTAAAAATAAATATAAGAAAATGTCCTCATTGCACCGGCCACATTTCAAGTGCTGGCCACTGGCCGGCGGCTGTCACAGTGCACAATGCGGGGGAAGATGTCCCTGTCGCTGCAAAGTTCTGCTGGAAGGCGCTGCTTCAGCAGCCCCTGGCCCGCGTGCTCCACACGTGAGCTATCAGAGCACCCCCAGAGCCCGGCAAGAGCTGGACACGGAGCGGGGTGAATAATTATTTATTTTTAAAAAATGACTAAACTCCCGTTAAACCACACCCACACACACTGACACCCCGTCTGCGTCTGACACCGGCGGTGCGGCCGCCCGTGCGGAGGGCAGGGCCTAGCAGAAAGCCTCCAGGTCCGGGTCGGAGTCTTGGTCTGTGTCCTCCTGGAGACTCTGCCTCCGGTATAGCCAGGCCACCTAGGAGACAGGCAGGCGGCGGTCAGAGCCGGGGCTGCCCCGCCCCGCCCCCCACTGCAGGGCAGCGCCCACCTCTCCCATCCGCTCTCGGGCCAGGCAGCGCCCCCTCCGGGCCTCACCTGGGAACTGGTGGTGGCCTCCTCCGGCGTCTTGTCTTCAGGGACGCGAACAAACCGCGGGAAACGGAGGGAGATCCCCTTCTCACTGTCCACCTGGGGAGGGGGGAGGGGACTTCCTGTGGCCCAGCCGCGGTCCTGGCTGACAATTCCCCACCGAAGTCTCCTCCCGCTCCTGCACCTCTGGCCGTGTCCTGACCCGCCCCGCGGGCTGAGCAGTGGCTGTTGTAAGGGCTCAGTAAGACAATAAGCCCTTGGGACCGTCCTGGCCCGCGGCGGCGCTTAAGAAATGCCAGCTGTGACCGCTGCTGTTTAGGTGGTTGGCATTATCAGGCCCAGAAGCAGAGCAGCGGAGTCAGGTGTGGATTCTGGAACCAGACTGTGGGGTCAGATCCCAGCCCCCCCACTCCCGGGAGCTGTGAGGCCCGTGAGGGGCCAGTCCCTCAGCTCCGGGCTCTGCTTTGCCCCTGAGGATGAAACACGTGCACACAGGTGCCTGCTGCTGGCACAGCACCTGCTGCCCAGGCTGCTCCCACACCTGGTCCCGGGACCCTGGCTTCCCGAGTGAGAAGATTCTAAGAAATGTGATCCCAAATACAGGCTCCGCCTTTGCATGGAAGCCGCTTCTAACCAGAAAAGCGGCTGCTGGATGGAAAGGTCGGAAGAAACCTCACACATGAACGGGAGACCCCGTTTCTCCCGCGGAGAAAGCGAGCTCAGAGCCCGCGTTGGGTGCGGACCGAACCACCAGTGAGAGAAGGACCTGGACAAGCAGGTGGTGCGGGAATTAATTACAGTTAAGACAGAAATGGAACAGGCCGTGTCATAAGCTTTTCCTTAGAAGAACCCTGTTTTCAAAAATTACTGAAGAGCTGAGTGTGAAACAGCAATTTCACTGTTTTCGTTCCACTCCTGGGGCATTTCTCTTAAAAAAAAAAATAAAATAAAATAAAATAGCCCTGTTGGTTTGGCTCAGTGGATAGAGCATCAGCCTGCGGACTCAAGGGTCCTGGGTTCGATTCCAGCCAAGGGCATGTACCTTGGCTGCGGGCACATCCCCAGTAGGAGGTGTGCAGGAGGCAGCTGATGGATGTTTCTCTCTCATCGATGTTTCTAGCTCTCTATCCTCTCCCTTCCTCTCTGTAAAAAAAATCAATTATATATATATATATATATATATATATATATATATATATATATATATATATTTATTAGTGCTCGCTTCGGCAGCACATATATATATATATATATATATATATATATATATTTATTAAAATAAAAGACTTTGACCCAGTTATCTGACACCCAAGTAAGATGCCAGCTCGGGGTTTCCCAATGCCCCCAGGAAGGGCCTCCCCACTCTCCCGTCAGGAATTCCTCCGGAGGCTCTACCCCAGGCGCATCCACTCACCAGGCCGCGGGCCGCGGGGTAGATGGGCGAGAGGGAGAGGTCCGCGCACCTGACCTCCCACACGGTGCGGGGCTCCAGCCAGTGGTCCGGGGCCACGGCGCCGTCCGCCCGGACGTAGGAGCGAGGGGCGGGCACCACCAGGGCCTGCAGGGAGCAGAGGAGGTGGAAGAGAGGATCTCGGGTCTCAGAATCAAGATCGAGGGTTGTGGGGTCGGGAAGTGAGGTAAATGGGGGAAGATAGAGACACAAACATTCCTTAAAGCACAAAGCCAGGAATGGGGGGTGGGGAGAAATGGGAGAAGGACTAAATGAAAGACAGAGACCCTGGGAGCTGAGACAGAAATTAAGACTGACAGAGGCAGAGAGAGGGACAGAGACCCCGAGAGGTGGGGATAGAGACCGAGAGAGAGAGAGAGAGAGAGAGAGAGAGAGAGAGAGAGAGAGAGAGAGCGCGCCAAAGAATGGACAGGAACTGAATCACAGATACCAACACAAAAGGCAGTCACGCCCAGAACACCTGTGACCATGGCCTCAAACACTCAGCCAGCACCCTAAGGATTGACTCAGGGAACCCCACAAGAGTGCCCTGCCCCGAGACTGCCCCCTGCTGCGGCCGAGGCTCTGAGCGCAGGGAGATGGGGCCCCTGACTGGCGGGTGGCACTGGCGAGTGGCCGGCCCAGCTGGGACTTGCACCCCTGAAGCCAGCTGCGCTGCCCCCTGCGTGTGGCACCGGAGCCCGGGCTGCTCACCTGCAGGGTCTGGTGATACTCCTCCAGCTCCTCGTCGCTGAAGCCGGTTCCAAGCTGCGGGAAGGACAGACAGGTCAGCGGCCAGCACTGCCTCCCCGCTCTGCCGGGGCCCGAATCCGCACGGAGCGCCCCCAGCCCGCCCCGGACTAACCAGCACCCACAGAAACCACAGGGCGCTGAGCATCCGCCAGCCCCTCGCAGACCGGGGATGGAGGACAAATCTCGGGGCGACGGTCCCTGCTCCTTCTGCTCTGTCTCCCTGAACAGAAGTCTCTCCCTTGGGCCCTGACATCCCTCCTGCCCCATAACTGGGGTCATGTCCACTCGGAACACTGCCAAGAATTTTCTTTCACCCAAACAGTCAAGGCTAAAAAATACTCTTTGATGCGGGCAATACAGCAAGATGGACAACTTCACACCACTGGTCTACAATGTCAACAGAAAGCCCTTTGTACTGAGAGCCTTAAAATCTTCTCACTTTTGCCCTGACGGTGTGGCTCAGTGGTTGAGCATCAACCTATGAACTAGGTGGTCATGGTTTGATTCCTGGTCAGGGCACATGCCCAGGTTGCAGGCTCGATCCCCAGAGGACATGCAGGAGTCCTGATTCTCTCCTTACGGATGTTTCTATCTCTCGCTCCTTCTCCTTTCTTCTCTAAATTAATAAAACATATATTAAAGATTTTTTTAAAATAAAAAAATAAATATTTTCCCTAACCTTTGTCCCAGCAACAGCTCTTGCGGAAAAGTATCCTAATAAACTATGTAAAATGGTCACAGACTGGCAGCCACAGATGCTTGTGGATTGTAAAGTCTCTTCTACAGACGATCAGTGAACGCATGCGCGGTGCTGATTTATAAGAACGGGCAGCAGTGCAACAACCACCCCCAACCCCAGGAGCTGGTTCGGGGCCCAGCTGCTGCAAAACTCTCAGGGACGCACTCGAAACATGCGCCTGAGAGTCCTGAACGGCACGGAGAGAATGAAGCCAGGAGGGACTCAGGAGGAAAAAAAAAGGGAGGAGAGAGCTGGTCTTGCAGAGGGAGTTGGCTTAAGCGCCGAGGTGGGGAGGGGCCCAGAGGACCAGGAAGAAATGCGGACCCTGCCTGTCCCTTGGTTAGCCCTGCAGCGTTGGGGGTAGCGGGCTGTCCACACAGTAGGGCTGCCCGGGACCGGAAGGCCATCTTTTCCCAGCAGCTCTGGCTGGAGAAATTGCATGATCCTACTCGCTCACACTCAGAGCTCCTGGACCCGCACATGGAATTCTGGGTCTGCACAGCTTCACCCACCTCCTCCCGCTGCTCTCCTGCCTGGCACGGGCACCCCGATGTCTCCCAGCCTTCTCATGTGGGAAGTTGCCACCATGCCTTCCCCCTGCAACCCCTTTATTCCCTCTCCTCCCCCCCCCCCCCACGCACATACTCTCCATCTGGTCTCTGGGGGAGGCAGCTCGCCTGGCTGGGAACCTGGGCAGATGGCACACGCTGGGAGGAAAGGATCCCACCTTCCCATCAATGGTGCACCCATCCACCTAAGCCCCCCTCCCCCATGCTCCCTGACCCACGTTCACATCAGCCAAGCCCCAGGCGTGGCCCCTGCACCCACCTTCCCTGCGGGAGGCACCCAGGTGCCCCCTCCCCTCCACACACACACACACACACACACACATACACCTCGTCTTACCCGGCGTCAGCAGTACACCCAGGTGCGATCCTGGTCGTAGTTGTAGGAGGCTGCACACCACAGGAGGTTCTCCTTGGAGCCTTTGCGGGTGCAGTTGAAGTAATTCTTGTTCTTGTATTTGAAGGGGAAGTGGCAGGGGGAGCCGGGCACCAGGGAGGTGACCCCTTGGAGAAGAAGGAGACCAGGCGGTGGTTATCCCCGGGCCTTTGTGAAAGCACAGGCGTGTGGTGTGGGCCCGGCCCCGGCTCCCGGCGGAGGGGCGAAACGCTGGCCTAGCCCAGTGGTCGGCAAACTCATTCCTCCACGGAGCCAAATGTCAACAGGACAACGATTGAAATGTCTTTGGAGAGCCACATTTTTTAAACTTAACCTTCTTCTAACACCACTTCTTCACAATAGACTCGCCCAGGCCGTGGTGTTTTATGGAAGAGCCACGCTCAAGGGGCCAAAGAGCCGCAGGTGGCTCGAGAGCCGCAGCTTGCCGACCATGGGGCTAGACCTAAATGCCAGAGGACTTTTCTGCCTTTGGAAAGGAACTGCGTTTGGGACTTGGGGGAGTGTGCGGAGTGGGGATTGGGGCGGGCGAGGGGAAGCAGGAGGGGTCAGAGGTGGCGGGAGAGGGACAGAGCTTTGTCCCTGGAAGAGTCGGGGAGTGGAGTGAGGCTCGCAGGGGGCAGGTTACAGTGGGTCCTGTCTAGTCACAGACCCCCGATTTGAGGATCCGCCTGCTCCCTGACATTTATGTAGGGCCCCCCAATCAATGCTGGTGGCAGGTCTATAGTCCTGGGTGGACACACCAAGTGGCGGAAAAGGAGTCGCTGAGGTCTGAGGCCCTCGCCCAAGGCCAGCAGGCCACCCCCCCCCCCTCCTGCTGCAGAGAGGGCCCTCCTGGGGCACAGGCAATCCTCCCCCCTTCGCCTTTCTGTGCCGTTTCATCGGTGATTTCCCGCGTTTAAATGGCCCCACACAGAGCACTGGAGTGCCAGCTCCTCCTCTAAGCTCAAGGCGGCAGCCATGTTTCTCTTGGAGAAAATGTGTTAAGGGCCGAAACAGGTTTGGCTCAGTGGATAGAGCGCCGGCCTGCGGACTGAAAGGTCCCAGGTTTGATTCCGGTCAGGGGCATGTACGTTGGTTGCGGGCACATCCCCAGTGGGGGGTGTGCAGGAGGCAGCTGGTCGATGTTTCTCTCTCATCAATGTTTCTAGCTCTCTATCTCTCTCTCTTTCTCTCTGTAAAAAAAAAATCAATAAAATATATTAAAAAAGAAAATGTGTCAAGGAAGGAGCTGCTTTTAGGCACCAATGATTGGCCATTAACAAAAAGGATCTGAAACGAGAAAAAGGGCTAAGGAATTGCCATATGACCTTGTCTGCTGTCAAGGCCAAGCTCCTAAGGGTCACCCGATTCTCTAGCTCAGGGTCGGCAAACTTCCTGAAAAGGGCCAGATGGTGCAGCTTTGAGCATCACGCAGTGTTTGCCACCATCTCCATGCCACCATTGTGGCGGGAAGACAGCCACAGACAATCCATAAGCGATGGGCATGTCTGCGAGCTAGTGAGACTTTGCATACGGACCCTGGGTTTTGTTCTGTTTTTGTTAGTCCTCACCCGAGAACACTTTCCCCGTTAGGTTTTAGAGAGAGTAGAAGGGAGGGAAAAGGAGATAGAGAGAGAGAGAGAGAGAGGGAGAGAAAGAGGTGAGACATATCAATTGGTTGCCTCCTGCAGGCACCCCAACTGAACTGTGTATTGAACTTGCAACCCAGGTATGTGCCCTTGGCTGGGAATTGAACCCATGACCCCCTGGTGCATGGGCTAACCCTTTAATGACTGAGGTGGACCCTGAATTTTGAATTGCATGTCATTTTCACCTGTCACAAAATGGGATTCTTTTATTTTATTTTTTTAAGCATACACAAACATGTAAGAACTATCACTGGATCAGGGGCTGTATGAAAAGCATTTGTCCAGCCCTGGCCAGGTTAGTCAGCTGGTTAGAGCATCACTTGAAACACCAAGGTTGTGGGTTCAATCCCGGTCAGGGCACTCACAAGAATCAACCAATGAATGCACAAACAAGTGAAACAATAAATTGATGTTTCCCTCTCTTCCCTCTCCCTTCTCTCCTTCTCTCTCTCTAGAAACCCCCCCAAAAATTCAGTTTAAAAAAGAAAGAAAGAAGAGTTTGTCTAGATTCGGCCCATAGGTGGGAGTTTGCAGATGGCTGCTGAAAGGAAATATAAATTTGTTTGATTTCCTATCTGCTATGGATTGGAGGCCCCGACGCTGTAACTGGTAGAAGATTGATGTGTTTTGAATAATTTTGGCTCAATAGAGATGTCAATAACCCCAAAGGTTTGATAGCCACTTTAGATGTGAATGCATTTTATATCCAATTAGAGGTCCCAGGCACGAAATTCGTGCATGGGTAGCATCCCTAGGCCTGGCTGGTGATTACAGCCGATCTGTGGGGCAACCGGTGGGGCGACCTGCAGGGAGATTGGGGTTATGGGGGTCCTGCTGGCACCCACCTTGGCTAGCCTGGGGTCTGTGGGCTGGGGGCAGCTCCTGCATTGAGCATCTTCCCCCTGGTGGTCAGTGCACCTCATAGCAACTGGTCGTTCCACCAGTCATTCTGCCTTTTTGCATATTAGGCTTTTATTATATAGGATTTAGCAATCTTGTTTCTGAATTATATTATATTAATAATATAATTCACTGATTATATTATTACAGTGAAGAAATCTGTCCTTTGAACTGGTATTCTTACCCTTATAGTTTTCTTACTAATAGACTAGGGGCTTGGTGTACAAATTCATGCACCAGTGGGATCCCTCAGCCTGAATTGTGGGATCGGGTTGAAATTGGCTCTCTGACATCCCTTGAGGGGTCTCGGATTGTGAGAGGGTGCAGGCCAGGCTGAGGGACACCACTGGTGCATGGTCGGGGCTGGGGAGGGGCATGGGAGGTTGGCCAGCGTGGGAGGGCTCCTGGGCCTGCCTGGCTTGTCTTGCTCAGTCCTGATCTGATGGACCCCAGAAACAAGCTAACCTACTGGTTGGAGCGTCTTCCCCCTGGTGGACAGTGCATGTCACAGAGAGCGGTTGAGTGATCTTAGCATAACATTAGCATATTGTGCTTTGATTGGTCAACTGGACACTTAGCATATTAGGTTTTATTATATAGGATTAAACAACAACAACAACAACAAAAAACCCTTAAATATTGCCCTGGACAGTGTTTCTCAATGGTTAGAGTTTTGCCCCATGCACTGAAGGGTCTCAGGTTCAATTCCAGGTCAAGGGCATGTGCCTGGGTTGCAGTGCAATATTTGGCCCTGGTTGGAGCACACGTGGGAGGCAACCTATTGATGTGTCTCTCACATCAATGTTTCTCTCTCCCCACTCTCTCCCTCCCTTCCACTCGCTCTAAAAAAAAAAAAAAAAAAAAATAAATGGAAAAATATCCTTGGATGAGGATTAACAAAACAGGACAAAACAAGACAAATAAAACCAAACCCCTTAAAAGTCATATTTATGCTACTTGTTCATCAAACCAGTGAGAACAGGACTCTGCCTCTTTCTCTCCCCAGAGCCCCGCACAGTGGCTGGCTCACATGGGGCTGGAGGAGCATCTGCTGAGTAAATAAAGGAAGGGTTTGGCCCAGCCCACCCGGTCCCCCCCCCCCCCCCCCCCCCGGATTACTGGTGTCGGCACAGAAGCTCCACATCCCGTCCTTGTCCATGTTCTCTGTGGTTGGACACCAGAGCTTGTTGTCGTCGTTCTCGACGCACTCGGAGATCACGTTATTTCTGTAGACGGAGGGGAAGATGCAGGACTTGCTGAGGCCGTTTCCCCCGAACTCTGGAAAACGACCGGACAGAGGTTACGGGTCAAGAAGATGAAACCCATTCATCGCACACCAGCGATGGGCCTCGCTTTGTCTCACGAAAGGCAATTTAATATTGAGCACGCCCAAGCAACTTCCGGTGATGTTATTATTTCCGCTTTACAGAGAAGTAAAGTATTATTTCCACACGGTTGACTGTCTACGTTCATAAGGCTTTCTTGTTCCATGGGCTTATCAATAGGACTCTGCTGGTCTAAGACATTCTTGTCCGGGAAGATCAAAGTTGCAAATATTGTAACCTTCAAGAATTTCCCGAAAAAAACATTTAAATAAACATCAGACCTTTCAATTTTTCTTTTTATTTTTCTTTTCTTTCTTTCTTTCTTTCTTTCTTTCTTTCTTTCTTTCTTTCTTTCTTTCTTTCTTTCTTTCTTTCTTTTTAATAAAAGCTATTGTGCCTATTGAATAACTGTCTTTAATTTTCCTAAAATATATCCCATTGATTTTCTACAGAGAGGAAAGGAGAGGGATAGAGAGTTAGAAACATCAATGAGAGAGAAACATTGATCAGCTGCCTCCTGCACACCCCTACTGGGGATGTGCCCACAACCCAAGGTACATGCCCTTGACTGGAATCGAACCTGGGACCCTTCAGTCCGCAGGCCGATGCTCTATCCACTGAGCCATACCGGTTTTGGCAGACCTTTCAACTTTTCAATAAATTATATCAAGAAGACTATTGATTCATCAACTGTAATTGAAAAATAAAATTTAAAAAATTTGAAAGACTATTTATTCTTTAAGATACTTTGAATCCTTCTTGGAAAGATCACTTTGCCATGACCGCCAGTTCTAAGCTATATTATTACGCATCCCCAATCCTCGTCACATCTCCACGTTGAAAGACCCCCCAAAACCTAATTAACATCCTGGCTCTGCTCTCCTCCCTCCGAGGTGCTATTAAGACCCTGCCAAGGTGGTGCTCGCCCTCGCATTGTATGCAATACACTCAGCATTGCCTAATGAAAGGCTGCTTTGGTGGGTTCTGTGGGAAGCCAGAATCCACCAAGGGGCCTGGCCTGGGTTTAGAGGCAGAGGGAAAGCGAGAGGGGGAGAAGGAGAGGGAGAGGGAGAGGGAGAGGGAGATGGACAGGATGAAGGAGAGGGAGAGAGAGAAGGAGAGGGAGAGGGAGAGGGGCAGGGAGAAGGAGAGGGAGAGGGGAAAGGAGAAGGAGAAGGAAGAGAGGGAGAGGGAGAGGGAGAAGGAGAAGGAAGAGTGAGAGTGAGAGTGAGAGTGAGAGTGAGAGTGAGAGTGAGAGGGGGAGAGGGAGAGGGTGAAGGAGAGGGAGAAGGAAGAAAGGGAGAGGGAGAGGGAGAGGGAGAAAGAGAGGGAGAGGGAGAAAGAGAGGGAGAAGGAAAGGGGGAGGGGGAGAGGGAGAGGGAGAGGAAGAGGGAGAGGGAGAGGAAGAGGGAGAGGGAGAAGGAAAGGGGGAGGGGGAGAGGGGGAGAGGGAGAGTGAGAAGGAAGAGAGGGAGAGGAACAGGGACAGAAAGAGGGACAGGGAGAGGAATCAAGTGATTAAGAGAACAATTTCTGAAGCTCAGACTTCCTGGGTCAAATCACAGTTCTTTCATTTAACAACTGAACATCTTTGAGCCTCAGTTTTACCATTTGAAAAATGGGGCTACTGGTCATATTTTTTTCAACCTCATAGGTGTTGTTCGGGCATATAAATGAGTTCTTGCATGGGACGTTCCTAGAACAATGCCAGGCACACAGCAAATGCTCACTAAAAGTCCACTGTCTTATGACCATTATATTTGTATTATCTGATGTGCCCAAGATCACACAGCTGGTAAGTGGTCATAGCAGGGGTCTCACTCCGGTCTGACTTCAAAGCCCATTTCCTGACCACTGGCTCTGATGACAGGCAAGGTGGAAAACTCCATTTCTTAGGCATGTGGTATGTTTGAAACACAGCGACAGATCTTTTATGAAAATGATCTCTAACCTTTAAAAACAAACAAACAAAAACACCTTGAGGTCAGCCTTCATGTCCTCATTATTCAGGTTGCAAACGGACCCAGAGATTTAATAACTTTCCCGATGTAGTAGAGGAAGCCAGAGCTAAAGACTACCTTTCCTTCCAGGACCTATTTTTGGGCATCGGTTTGGTGAATGAAGCAAATTCTAATGGTTGTAACCCACTACCACCTCCATTTTCTTGACATTGTTCTGTAAATGCTGGCTCTGACGAATCAGTAGTTGTAGATAATCAGCATGCATTGTAGAAGAGTTCTAGGAAACTAACTTTAAAAGATTCAAACTCAGCCAAAATCAGTTTGGATCAGTAGATAGAACGTCAGCCTGCAGACTGAAGGGTCCCAGGTTCCTTTCTGGTCAAGGGCATGTACCTTGGTTGCGGGTTCGTCCCCTGTGGGGGGTGTGTGGGGGACAGCTGATCTATGATTCTCTCTCAATGTTGTTTATAACTCTCTATCCTTCTCCCTTCCTCTCTGTGAAAAATCAATTATTTATATATATATATATATTTTAAAAACTTAAAGATACGGATGCAGACCTTCACTGGGAAATGTGTTGACCTTCAACTGTAGGATGACATAAAACGAGGATGACCAAAGCCAGAAGGATGCACACCAGACCCTCACTTGACCAGTTTCAAGGACCAAAGGAGGATCTGCTGTGCTGGTCTGAACTTAGTCCCCTCAACAGAGAACTCTCAACCCTCGGTCTCTCTGTTCTGCTTTCCCTCTCTCTCCTTGACCAAACCTCTGTCTGCACTGGGAGGTTGAGGTGGTCTTTGGGACGAGCGTCCTCCATCTTCTCAGGTTGCCAGCTCTTCAATAAACCACTCTCCCTCTCACCTGCGCCCGTCCGGTGAGCCCTGGTGCCTCTCACCGTGACTCTCTGAGAGGACCCTGCCACCTGCCACCATCCCGTCACAAAGACCACTGACCTCCACTCTCCCCTCCACCACGCACCCCACCCTTGGTCCGGTGCCTCACCGTTCATCTGGCAATATTTCCACTGCTTCATCTCATCG
>OY882872.1:43091589-43096589 GCA_963693515.1 Pipistrellus nathusii | reverse complement strand
ACCTGAATTGAATGGGACCCCTCAGCCCGCAGGCCGACGCTCTGTCCCCTGAGCCAAACTGGCCAGGGCTTACACTAACCTTTCCACTAGTTCCTGTGCAAGCTGAGCTGGCTGAGCCCCAGGGCCTTTGCACCTGCACGTCTCTCGGCCCCGCACTGCCCCCCCACCCCCACCCAGACCACCTGTGCCGTCTGCTCGGCTCGCTTCCTTGTGCCGTAAAGGATTCTGTGCAAACGCGAGGAGCTGATACGGACTGACGTTCTGGAACGTTCATGAGCCCGCTGGGGTCACGCTGTGGGCATGAACAGAAAATACTCTGGGGGCAGCTCAGAACGGCGAGTGAACGGTAAGGGAGCCTGGGAGCCGGACGCCCACGCCTCGAACATTCCCCCAAGGCTGAGGATGTTCCAGCGCCCGGAGGACCCTCTGTCCCCGGCCGGGGGGCGTCGGGGCTGGGACCAGCCACGGGCACGGTGCTGCCCGGGGCTCCGAGGGAGGGGGCTGCGGCTCTGGAGCCCAACCACCGTCAGGCCTGGGAGCGTCTCCCAGTCATCCATGGAGGGAGCCTAAAGCCCACCTCAAGGACTTATTCCAAGTGCAATCGGTGCTGAGAAGCCCTTTGCAGACGGCAGAGGGCGTGTGAGGGGGGTGGTAAGGGCTGCGATAGACAGGAGAGAGGCAGGGGTGTCCCGTGCTCCCCACCTTGGCCTCCCAGTTTCACGCTCCCCTGCCCGCCTCACCACAGCCTCAAAGCTGCACCTCAGGGAGTTCACCAACCTCGGCCCCCGGGCCGCCCTGGGGGAGGCCCCATCAGCTCTCTGACCTCCCGTGTTCCACGTGCTCATCTGTCACGTGGAGAGAACAATCAGCTGTGGAAGCCACTGTGCGAGGGACAGCGCTCCTGGGCGTGAGGTCACTGGAGAGAGTGTGTCTCCGAAATACTGAGTCCCCCCTGGCCGGCATGGCTCAGGGGTTGAGGGTGGACCCAGGAACCAGGAGGTCATGGTTCAATCTCCATCAGGGCACATGCCCAGGTTGCAGGCTGAATCCCCAGGGGGCAGGGGGTGGGGCGTGCAGGAAGGAGGCAGCCAATCCATGATTCTCTCTCATCTTGGATGTTTCTATCTTCTCCCATTCTTCCTTCCTCTCTGAAATCAATAAAAACATTTAAAAAATAAAAGTACAGGTGCTGAAAGGAAGATTGTGATTTATTAAAGAGAGAGAGAGCCCTCGCTGGTTTGGCTCAGTGGCTAGAGTGTCAGCCTGCAGACTGAAGGGTCCTGGGTTTGATTCCAGTCAAGGGCATGTGCCTGGGTTGCAGGCTCCATCCCCAGCTCCAGACCAATTGATGTGTCTGTCACATCAGTGTTTCTCTCTCTCTGTCCCTCTTCCCTTCCACTCTCTCTAAAATTCAGTGGAAGCACTTCCTCAGGTGAGGATGAACAGCAGGATAATAAAAAAGAAAGAAAAAGGAAGACCAAACACTGAGTCCGGCTCCTCAGCAGCAAATGGCTCCACGTTTGAAACCAAACCTCAGAGTAAGAGCCCCGCACACACACACGTGCACACACATGTGCACACACACTAACCTTTCCAGGTGCATGTATGTACCTGGGCTGCCTTTGGAGGGAGCTGGACAGGACGGGAGAAGGTCTCTGTGTCTCAGCTTTCTCCTTCACGGAACAGCAAGCCTGGGCCTGACCTCAGAGCCGGGCCTTCCAGCCACTGAGCCGCAAGAATTTCAAAACACAGTGCTGGCTACTCAGTCAGGGGCACAGGCCTCCGTCCCCCTAGACTGCCAAATGAGAAAATGACAACAGCCGGCCGGCGTGGCTCAGTGGTTGAGCATCAATCTATGAACCAGGAGGTCACGGTTCGATTCCCGGTCAGGGCACAGGCTGCAGTTCCAGGCTCGATCCCCAGTAGGGGGCGTGCAGGAGGCAGCCCATCAATGATTGTCTCCTATCACTGATGCTTCTATCTCTCACTCCCTCTCCCTTCCGCTCTGAAATCAATAATAAAAATATTTTTTAGCCCTGACTTGTTTGGCTCAGTGGATAGAGCGTCGGTCTGAGGATTGTAAGGTCCCAGGTTTGATTCCGGTCAAGGGCATGTACATTGGTTGGGGGCACATCCCCAGTAGGGGGTGTGCAGGAGACAGCTGATCGATGTTTCTCTCTCATCGATGTTTCTAGCTCTCTATCCCTCCCCCTTCCTCTCTGTGAAAAATCAATAATATATATATATATATATATATATATATATATATATATATATATATATATTTTTTTTTTAAAGGAAAAAAAAAAGGCTGCTGCCTTAGCGGGTGGGCGCCAAGACTCAGAACCAGCAGTTTGTCCAGCCCTTTTCCCCCACCTCTTTCCCCAACCTTAGGTGCAGACTGACTCTGGCTCCTTCAAGTTTCTTTTTTCCTTCCTTTCTTTCTTTTAAAACATATTTTATTGATTTTTTTTACAGAGAGGAAGAGAGAGGGATAGAGAGTTAGAAACATTAATGAGAGAAAATCATTGACCAGCTGCCTCCTGCACACCCCCTACTGGAGATGTGCCCACAGCCAAGGTACATGCCCTTGACCGGAATCAAACCTGGGACCTCCCAGTCCGCAGGCCGATGCTCTATCCACTGAGCCAAACCCGTTTTGGCTCCTTCAAGTTTCTTAACAGAGAAAGGACACTGTCTGCCCCAAGGCTGCCTTCCCACCTTCTCGGCCCTTCCTTCCCAGAGCTCCGGAGGCCTCTGGGTCCCCCGTGACGGCCCCGGGCAGCCAGTTGAGGTGGCTCTCAGGCCCTAAGACGTGACCTCCAGCTGTCCTAGGCATAAAAGAGGCGTAAGACACTCCTGGGGCTCTGAGGAAGATGGAGGATGAAAAAGGAACATCACCGAAACCTGTTTGGCTCAGTGGACAGAACGTCGGCCTGCGGACTGAAAGGTCCCAGGTTCGATTCCGGTCAAGGGCATGTACGTTGGTTGCGAGCACATCCCCAGTGGGGGGTGTGCAGGAGGCAGGTGATCGATGATTCTCTCTCATTGATGTTTCTAACTCTCTCTCCCTCTCTCTTCCTCTCTGTAAAATATCAATAAAATATAATAATTTTTTTAAAAAAAGGAACATCTTCATCATTTTTTGTGTCGCTGGCACGTTGAGACGGTCAGATTTGGATCTCATGGTCCACCAGCACATGTTCCCGACGGCTCTCCAGAAAGGAGGGGGCTGCCAGAAGCCGCCCCGCAGCCCGGCTGGCGCCCGTGACCTTCCCCCGGTGGACAGGCTGCCCCGGGCCCCTCTGCCCTGCTGTGGGGGCGCAGGCCCGGCTCCTTGCCCCCTCCCCGTGCGTCTCGCCGGCTGTACCTCTGAGAGCGTCCTTCTTGGCCCGCGTCGGGGTTCTGCTCCCACGGGCTCCGGCTCAGCGGGGGCCGCCCTCCCGCCCGGCCCCGGCCTATGTGCAGGACGAGCTGTGGCCCGGGGGCACGTTTTGAGTGACTGGTCACGGGGGGGGGGCCCTCGTGGACAGGGTGGCCCGGGGGTGGGGAACGGGGCGCCGGCCTGCACGCATGCTTCAGGCCCATCAGCTCAGTCATGTGTGCATGGATGGCCTGTGCGGGGGGCTGGCGCCGGGGGCGAGAAGAGCCATGAGCAGAGGAGACAGCCACGAGGAGGAAGAGGATGGGGGTCAGCTGGGTGACGGGAGACAAGGACACACAACGCCTGCCCTCGCCTGGTGCGGGGCTCTGCTCCACCGTCTGCAAAGCTCCCTGAGCGCCCACAGCCCTGCCTGGGCACCAGAGGGCGGGCGCGCAGACTCACCCAGGGGCGCCCGAGGCCCAAGCAGGACTCCTCGGTTTGCAGGAGGGGAAACTGAGGCACGGATGTGTTGAGGGATTTGCCAAAAGCCGTACAGCCAATGGGGGGGGGCGTGGCTCTTGAAGTAGTGTGGTTGGGAGCCTCGTTTTATTTTATTATTATTATTTTAAATATATTTTATTGCCGGGATGGGTTTGGCTCAGTGGATAGATCCCGGGTTCGATTCCGGTCAAGGGCACGTACCTTGGTTGCGAGCACATCCCCAGTGGGGGCTGTGCAAGAGGCAGCTGATCGATGATTCTCTCTCATCCACGTTTCTAATTCTCTATCCCTCTCTCTTCTTCTCTGTGAAAAATCAATAAAATATATTTTTTTTTAAAAAGAGGCAACTGGCAGCATTTGTAATTAAAAAAAAAATATATATATATATATATATATTATTGATTTTTTTTTTACATAGAGAAAGGGAGAGAGATAGAGAGCTAGAAAGATCGATGAGAGAGAAACATCGACCAGCTGCCTCCTACACCCCCCCCCCCCCACCTCCACTGGGGACGTGCCTGCAACCAAGGTACATGCCCTTGACCGTAATCAAACCTGGGATCTTTTCGTACGCAGGCCGACGCTCTATCCATTGAGCCAAACCGGTTTTGGCTCATTTTATTTTATTTTATTTTATTATTTTATTTTATTTTATTTTATTTTATTTTATTTTATTTTATTTTATTTTATTTTATTTTATTTTATTTTATTTTATTTTATTTTATTTTATTTTATATCACTAGAGGCCAATGCACAAAGTTCGTGTAAGAGTGGGCTTTCCTCCCCCCTGCTGCCGGCCCGGCTTCCCTCTGGCCCCCGGGACCTAGGCTCTCCTCCCAGCCCCGGCTTTGTCCGAAGGTCGTCCGGAAGGACATCTGGTCTAATTAGCATATTACCCTTTTATTATTATAGATTTTTAAAAGTATATTTTTTATTGATCTTAGAGAGGAAAGGAGAGAGGGACAGATAGAAACATCAATGATGAGAGAGGATCATTGATTGGCTGCCTCCTGCACGCCCCACACCGGGCATGTGCCCTGACTGGGAATTGAACTGTGACCTCTTGGTTCACAGGTTAAAGCTCAACTACGGAGCCACCTTGGCAGGGCAATGTCTCCCTTACATGTCTACCCCC